>JAGDVF010000032.1:0-13312 GCA_017656985.1 Fusarium boothii | reverse complement strand
AAGAATCGCTAGTAATCCTAAGGAGTCACTAGTAATTATATTTCCTTAATAGTAATCTAATATCTACACTTATTAGTCAGTTCTAGCTAGATATAGTGACTCTATCTAATTAGCGAAAAATGTAGGGGACACGTGATGTAGTAAGCAGGGTCGTAACACTATTAGTATAGACCTACCCTATATAACGAATAGAGTTAAACTGACCTAATTTGACCTATATAGATATTAAGTATATATACCTTTAGTTAGCATTAGTTAGTATAGTTAGCTTACTAGCTATTAATAAGACTTCTTTACCTAAATATACTTAACTTACTTTATTTACTATTAAGAGATATAACCCTTACTATTACTTAATAATGCCTTATATATCTGCTAATATAAACCTAATATAGACTAGTTTATCCCTTAAAAACCATACCTATTATATTATTACTTTAATATATACTATTTTAATATATAATTAATTAATTAATAATATTATAATAGTTAGGTTTTTTAAATAAATAAATTAATATAAATTAGTTTATATTTATAAAGTTATAAAATATTATAATTAAATAGTAATAAAGTATTATATTTTTTAATAATAAATAGAGCTAATAAGGTATATTTAAATAGAAAGGTTTTATTAATAGCTAATAAGTTAAATTCTATTTAATACTAAAGATAAGTATATATATACTTATAAAGGCTTATAATTTAATTATAAGGCTTATATTATAAGTTCTTAATTATAATAGGGTTTAAATATATAAGCTTTAGGGAATCCTTAGTATTATAGCTTAATAGATAATTATATAGGCCCTATTATTTTCCTCTAATTATAACCTTTATTACCCCTACTAGCTTAATTAGACTATAAGCTACTAGGATCTATAACTTATAGCTTATAAATAGACTTATAATATAAGCCTTAACTTATAATATAAGCTTTACTATTAAACTATAAGCCCTTATTAGTATATATATATATTTATCTTTAGTATTAAATAAAATTTAATTTATTAGTTATTAATAAAACCTTTTTTTATTTAAATATATCTTATTTATTTTATTTATTATTAAAAAATATAATACTTTATTACTATTTAATTATAATACTTTATAACTTTATAAATATAAACTAATATAAATTAATTTATCTATTTAGAAACCTAACTATTATACTACTAGTATCCTTATTATAGCCGCTACAGCTAATTAGCAGAATACTGGCACTATTGCATTCCCTATATAATATAACCTGAGCACTATATGCATCTACTCTATAAATATAGGCAATTAGAGCTTAAGCTTCAATCCTAAGCCTAAGAGTGATATATCCAACTTTACTATCCTTAGTGAGGGGTTTCAGCATCCGGACCAGAGGAGAAATAAGCTAATAAATAGGACTTCAAGTGAGTAACGCACCCATTCTAAGAAGATTTTTATACTAACCCTCTATTCTTAGTAGCAACTGCAGCTGCAGTAGGCCTGGCGGCTAACATTATAGACTTCTCCCGTTAAAAGGACAACAAATCATACATCTCCAGAGCGCAGGATGTAGGCAAGCTCCCGGGTATGCTATCGATCTTCAGTGCCATATCCAGACCCGCTGGATCTCTTCGATATGTGGCTCCACTGGAGCTCTTACCCTTGCAACATGGATCAAACAGGGAAAGGGGTCGGCAGAGAGTCAGAGAGATCTTGTCGCAGGCAATGGAAAGGGCAAACTAGGCTTGTGGCCGCTTTTTGTTTCAGTTGTTTGATATTATGCATTATGCCGAGCAATGAGGTCGTTTGTTGGATCGTAGAAGCTTGAAGAAGTGCGACGCCTTGTAGAGCCAAGCCACAGTAATGTCATGTCGATTCGCTGGGGAATAAGATGGCTAAACTGCTGAGAAATTCGTCTTGAGCCAGGGATGCTACAGGTGGTAGCTTACAGAAAACCATCTCTAAAGAGTAGCCGGTTCTATGAGTTGCTACAGTAGGCTATCTGACCATTGCCGTTAAGCTAAATAAGCTGCCCTGCCTGACAAGGGCCTACAAGATGGAATGATTGAGACAGTTATCCGGTTCTATTTCTGTACATCAAGCCTCAGTGGGGCCTCATATTATTTCCGATCGATGCAGTAGGCTCGTTCAATGGCGAAAGACCGGTCTAGAAGCCCGGCTCGCAAACAGCAGAAGATTGGTGGAGACGTTCAGTGTTACACAACATTTTGAGGCCTACCACGCTGTGCATCGAGGGCCAGTAATATTTCCGCCCGTGCTCCTGCGCCAAGGAAAAGGGTGAAGTAGGCCGAATGTTCCGTCGACCAGGTTCCCTCCTCACTTTCAGCTCACTTCTGAGAACTGGATCTCATCACCTACAGATAAAGATTGTCTAGCGTAACGAATAAGAGCCGGGGGGCGTCCAGTATCAAGGTTTATATCTCATACCATCGAAAGGTTTTGTCATGAAAGATGCGATCTAAAAAAGGATTTTTCCCTATCGACATTACTACCCTACACTGCAGTGTTTGGAAGGAACTCAACGTAATCTGCATTCTCGCTAACACGCACGGCCTGGATGCTGGCTATACGAAATCCTGTATAAGGGACTTTTATAGAAAATGAACGGTTTTGTGCAAGTATTAATAATTTACCGTGGCTTGATCGTGTGACACCGTAGCGAAGTTGGTATTCCTCGGGCACACCCCGACATTAACTCCAATTTTGTTTTAGACAGCCGAGCCAATCGCCACCACCCTCTACTCTTCGTGTATTTGCTTTATATCATCGAGTTGAACTAGAGTAGTGATCAGGCAATTGATGCATGACTGAACTTGCTCTTCTTCTTCTTCGTCACGATATGAGCTATCGATTCTGCAGCTCAACAAAGCAGCTGTGATCTCCCGGAGTTTCGAAACCTATGTCGACGTTAGCTTATGCTTCCGAGTCATTCTCGGCCTTTCCTCAGCCAATTCTACCCAACGCCATGACCGCCATGGTAGAATATGGGGGACCTACAGCAGCAATTCCATTTGCTCTGAGAGCGGAGATGGGCGTGGCAGTAATGATGTGAAATAATTGTTGAGCAATTTCCTTCCGGAGTTTGAGCAATTGATGCTTAATATCGTTGTTTTCGTCGGACTGAGACATATCCGACGGCTTCGTTCGGTGGAGGTATTGATTTGATTCCTCAATTGGTGAAATGTTGGCTGATACTGTCGCAAAGATGATACTTTGGATGAAAAGACTTGTTATGTATACGTTCGCCCGCGGGATGGCAAAAGAACAAGTGTCTTGCTTTGTATACCCATCTTTATTGAAAAGCCTCAATTCATCAGGCAATTGACTGGTGATATTCTGCAAGTCTTGTATGATATGCATGCCTTGTGCGAAAGTCAGGATGCTGCTGCCATAGTTTTTGGATGTCTGTTCTGGACATGGCGGTGAGAATTGACCATAATGTGGGTTTCCGGGTAGTTTCTGGGGTTGCAATGCCATTGCGCAGAGATATATCTTGATCAAGGCAATGAACCCAGCTAGCATAGCTGTGACCGCGGAATCTTGGCTTTGTTCCACTTCATCCGGCAATGGATCATCAACCTCAAGTAAAACAAGGAAGTCCCAGTCAATGGAAGCCGGGTTATAACTAATCCCCGTATGCGGCACTGGATATGCGAGTCTATCGTGGCTACGAGAATTAGTTAGCTACCACGCAAGCCCCTTCTGAGCGCGTTAGCAGATATAACTTACACCATCATAATAAAGATCGTCCAAAACGCTCGTTTGCACATTTCGGACTTTACGAAGCCCAGATCAATATGTGATTCCCGTTTGAACAACCTCAATTTCCTCATGCACAAGACCGCCTCGGCGGCGTGCGCCCAGCCATAGTGAGTACTACCCGAACCATGGAGTGCCGCGCTCAGTATATATGAGCATATCATGTCGTCAGGGTTGGGCTGGATGCCATCATGTAAATTCTGTGATGTCTTGCTGAGTGTAACCAAGTAGTGAGCCTTCTCTACCATGCTTCTTGATGTTTCCCCGGGATTGAATCCATAAGTTTGAAAACCTCGTGGCGACCAAGAGATGACGAGGGCCGATATTGAGATGCATAGTCGGTAGAAGATTGGGTCAGATCGGTAGCGTTTGTTTTGAAATTCTGTCCGAAAAAGTGGTCGATATATGATGGGATGGAGTGGATATATGTGTTCGAGGTAATCTAAAATTAGTAGCTCGAAAATTTCATTGGAGCAGAAATGTTCAATCGTCAAACTTGCGACTAACGATGAGGGTAGGCCTTTTGGAGAACATTGTGCATGTGTTTGTGTGGATGTCTGAGCTTCCCCGGCCTCTTGACCCTCAGGGGAAGGATTGTGACCATAGGCTTTAGCTTCGGCAACTCGACTGCTCGAATATCTCAGTGTATTATTCGTATTACGTAAGCGAATTGGGCTATATGTACCGGTTAGGGGGTCCCCGAGGCTTTCGGGTAGTCATGAATGTGCAGGGCATTCCTACTTGTGCACAGCGTTTGCATGACGTTGTACGTATTTGATCGAAGACACACCATTGGAACGTTAGTTGTCGAACGCCTCAGACCAATCCTGTAGAGACATGTATGTATGTGCGTACCTGTAACTTGCGGCTGCGACAAAGATCGCAAGCCCGTCTGGCAATGGGCTTGCCCTTTCTTGAGCTTTCTCCTGAAGACATGATGATGTGTCAAGAGTATCTTTCAATGCGGTCTGCGGCTAATTTTATGAAGGAGCTAAGTGGATGTGATGGCTGTTAAACACAGGGGAATTCGCTGGCTTCCGATTCGTTCATCTACAATCTATCCACTTTTTACATAATTAGCGAGACGCCGGCCTTTCTGCAATCTGCGCCTGGTTGGAATGGAAGATCGGCTGCCTCGCATTAGAGTCCAGTTCTGCAAGCGGTCAAGGAGCTGAAATGCAACTGATCAAAAGTCAAGCTTCTCTGGACTCGAACTGTCCTACATAAGTCTATGCGATGCGGAGAGTACTAAGCGCCATCTGATAAGTTTACTATATAAACTGCAAACCTAATTGTGAGGATGGAAACGGACCATCAAACGAGGCTTTTTCCACAACAAGTATAAACGTGAATTCTTGAACAAATCAACGTCCTTGTTTACCAATTCCCAGTCGAAACAATACACCATCTTGGCAATAATGATTCTCATTTCAAGATATGCCAGATTGATACCTAAGCAAGCTCTGGGGCCAAGAGAAAAGGGTTGGCTAGCCTGCTTTGTGTCTCCAAAACCCTCATCAATCCAGCGCTCTGGTATAAAAGAGTAAGGGTCCTTCCAGTATCGTCTATCATGCTTGGTAGTCCAGTGATCTACACTAACAGTGACGCCTGGAGGAACGTAGTGGCCGTCTATTACAGCACCAGGCGAAATACGGGGAAGACCGAAAGGCGCAGGCGGAAAGATTCGAAGTCCTTCTTCAATAACTGCAGAGAGGTACTTCAAGTCAGCGGTGGCGTCTCCTGTGATCTCGGAGTCTGATTGAAATCTCGAACGGACTTCGTTGGAAAGAGCTTCCAAACAAGATGGATTGGACAGCAAGCAGAAGACGATTCCGGTGAGACATGTAGCGGTGGTTTCCGACCCAGCCACAATGAGCGTATTGGATTGCTGGAGGAGCTCAGGCTCCGGAACCTCATTACCACCTTTTCGCAATAGAGATGCGAAGAAATCCCCACGGTCCTCGGAGTTGGGCATGTCGAGTCGCTTCAGCATCTTCTCGCGAGTCAATGCCCTGTGTTTTTGATATGTCGCTTTCGCATCTTTTGGAACAACAAATGGCAGGTACAGATTGATAATGGGAACGCGATTTCTCAACGCTGAGAGCATCGAGGTATAAGTCGCATCAATAATGATTGATACCCAGAAGTGCGTTTTCCCGTTGGCAACAGCATCAAAAGATTCTCCAAATGCAAGATCACCTAGAGCAAACGAATTAGAGTATGACAGAAAGCTGGAGTATTGGAGCAGTACCGATGATGTCAAACGTCAACCAATTGAGTGCCTCCTCAATGTTAATACCCTCTCCTTCAGAACTTCCAAGCTTACGCAATTGGTCCAAGAACAGATTCACATAGTCATGGACGAGTGCTTCTTGACCGCGTAGCGACTTGGCGCTGAATGCATGGGAGAGGTACTTCCTTTGTCGCGAGTGTTCCTTAGGGTCCCTGACGCTAACTATGCCGGGATGGTCTCCTGCTGTGTCGTACCAATTACCCTTAACAAATTTCTTTTTACCCTTGAGCGCATGTCCGTAGATATCTTGATATGCCTGCACAGTAGCGAAGGAAAGCTCGTTAGGGGCAATGCGCACCACATCACCTGCAAAAGGAAGTCAGGATATGCTCTACGTCACCAGAAGAGAGGCTTACATACCGTATTTACGATGTGTTTCTTCCATGATGAACGGATATCGACCAGAGGTCCATTTTATGGCATACCAGATCTGAAGGTACTAAGCTTAGCATGAAGATTGTGTGAAGTATACCACAATAGCTTACGTCGGAAACAGCGGCCAGTTTAGGACCCGGAAACTTAGCAAGCGGGTGGAATAGAAGGCGGTATGCAATGTTGACAAGCCATGCTAAAAGCTGGAGAGCGCGACGTTAGCAATTAACTTGGGATCTTTCCTGTGACACATAACTCACCAAAAGGCCACCAAATACAATCAAAGTGGCTGCCATAGTAAGTAACGTAGAGCTGATACCTGCCCCAGTCCTTACGAAGCTGCGTATCCTTGGTGGTGAGTAGAAATTGTTGGGAAAGAAAAGACTCCGATTTTACTCTACTATGCCTGCCTTTTATATTCCAGGCCAGTTGACCAGAACACGCGCGTGCAGGAAAAAGAGGTCCATGCATCGGCCTCCTTTCTTATCAGAAGGAGAAGATCAGCGCCTCCATTGATAAGTGTCATGATGCACAATTTTGGAAGTAATATTGTGGGCGAAGGCAATAGGCCACAACGACAATTTTGCTCAACCTATTAGATAGACTGAAGGTTGCTAAATCTCTTGCAGTGGATTCTTGAAACTTAGGAAGAACACTTTGGAGAGAGTTTTCAAGGGTCAATGTAGTATTGCCTATGGATTATGTGAGGAGATTCTCCGATTTTAGTCCGCTAGACCAAGCTGAACCTTGTTATACGCTACCGGGGTATTCTCCGACTTTAGTCCGCATACTATTCTAATTCCACTCTAAACCCTGTCATATCTGAGTTAGTTCAAGTAATCAAGGATTCTCAGATATTAGACCTTTCCTCTAATTGCATTGATTGATCAGAGCAGGTTCCTGTCGATAAATCGACGGTCACAAAACACAATTCGGAGCCGACAACATCCCGTATGCCCGCTGTTAAACTAAGTATAAATAGATATCTTGAAACGCAATATACATGGCTATACTACACTTCAATCTTATCTCGATTTGCTTCGACATAGTTTTCTTCTTGCTTGACTTGGTTCGAAACAGCTTGATGGTTTTTATCGGCCAAATCCACTCCACGAAAAATGCCAGGAACTACTTTATCGTGGGCCCCTCCCTCGTATCCACCTACTACCATAGAGAATGATGGAGTGAGTCCTGTAGTCGTCCGACTTTGTCATGAAAGTTGTTGTTCGAACTAACTAACATCCTAAAAGACATTCGTCAATAGATACGACGCTCGAAAGACTTTGGCATACGTTACAACAGACACCAACAATGTGAACAAGTATGTGACCTTCCTGTCATAGATGTTACGACCTAACTAATCCCTACACACGTGAGATAATATACCCACTATGTTGTTACGACCCAATAAGTCTGATACACGTGGAATGTGTACCCCCACTTTTCTTACCTAATAGCTAGTTACCTACCCTATAGTAGTTAAATGCATGCCATCTGACTTATATAATAACTAGAGTTAAACTGACCTTATCTGACTCTCAGATATAGTTAAACAGATAACATTCGACTTATATATCATTAAGTATATATATACTCTTTTAGCATTAGATAGAATTTAACTTACTAGCTATTAATAAAACCTCTTTATTTAAATATACCTTACTTACTCTATTTACTATTAAGAAATATAATACTTTACTTTCACTTAATATATAATACCTTATAACTTTATAAATATAAACTAATATAAATTAGTTTATTTATTTAGAAACCTAACTATTATATATTAATAGCTCTTATTTAGACTATACTATATTAAGATATTAAGTAATATCTTATATAATAGCTACCCCTATTATTCCTATTTAGCAATAGAATATTACTAATTATTATATTACTCCTACTAATAAAGCGCTAAACCTTTAGGAAGAAATAGATATCGACTTAAAGAGCTCTAATAATATAGAGGTTAAATAGTTATATAAGTAAGTTATTAATATAACTGCAGATATTAAAAACTTTTAAACTCTCTTTAAGGAAGCTCTAGCTCTATAGAATTAATAGAATTAAAATAACTAAAATAAACTCTAGGAAATATATATATTAGTTAATACTATTATAAATAGTAAAGATATAAGAGAAATTCTTAAACCTAATCTATTAGAAATATTTAATAGAACTCCTATAAAACTTATAACCTTCCTTACCTAATATAAGGCCTTTATATCCTACTATTTTACCTAGTTTTAAAATAAATCTAATAAAATATACTATATATTAGGAAGACTTAAAGGAACTGCTACTTAATAGTTCTAACTTATCCTAAAAGACTAGATTATAAAAGGAGATCTAAAGGCATTAAAACCTTATATCTATAGCTATTATATAAATTATAAAGAATTTAAAAAAGCACTTAAAGTAACCTTTAGTATAATTAATAAAATAACTTAGGCTAAATAGAAGATTAAGATATTTAGGCAGAATTAATCTGCATTTAAACTAAAAGTAAAATACCTCTAGCTTACTATTAAGCTAAACTGAAGATAAGAAGCACTTATATCTAGCTTCTTTAATGCCCTTAAGGAACCAGTCTAAGCTGAGCTATATAAAGAAAAATGACCTAAGATACTTATTAAGTATATTAATAGAGCAGTTAAAATTAATAATTAATAATTTTATTAGAAAATATAAAAGGGATAAAGTAACTAAAACTATCCTATTAATAGACCTTAGTATTATACTAATTAAGGGAAAAGCTATTAAAATAATATATTATATAGCATATAATTAGGCCCTATAGATTTAGGAGCTACCTAGATATTAGGACTATAATAGGACCTAAGTAAGTGTAAATATTATAACTATAATTAAATAGGATATATAGTAAGATAATACTTATAGCTAAGAAAGCTAAAAAACCCTAATTATAGTAAGTAGGCACTAAAAATTACTAATATATAGGAACTATAAATAGTATTATAAACTTAGATATTTAAAATATATTAAAATGGTTATAACCTAGCTAATAAAATAGCCCTAATTAACTAACTAAAAGAAGCTAATTAGGAAAACTACTATAAAGAAAGCTCAGTATGATAACCTAGAGACCCCTTTAAAAGCAAGAAGGAAGTCTTAGAATGCTATAAATAAGAAAATAAGACCTAAATACTAAAGGAAAGGGCTAAAGCTTAAAGGGAAAAATACCTTAACCGAACTAAGGAAACTAAAGAAAGAATATAATAATAAGCATAAAAATAGCACTAAAAAAATATATAAATATTAAAAGTAATAATAACCTTAAGTATAAAAGATAACTTATAGGCTAAATAAATAATTAATAATATTCCTATATAAATAAAAATCTAAAAAAAGGAAAAAAAGGTAATAAAAAAAAGAGAAGTAGGATACTAACTATATACCTAATACTATAGATAATTATAAAGTATAGGAAAATAAAGAGGAGCTATAAGAAAAGCCGCATAATACCTTTAATATAAAGATAAAAGGCTTAAGAATAAGTAGAAATAGACCTATATACCTCTATATAATAAAGTCAGACTATATATTTATATTAGTAAGGAGGACTTATATATCTAGGAAGTAAAGGAA
The DNA here is from genome assembly GCA_017656985.1 of Fusarium boothii. Lineage (NCBI taxonomy): Eukaryota > Fungi > Ascomycota > Sordariomycetes > Hypocreales > Nectriaceae > Fusarium > Fusarium boothii. The sequence continues at coordinate 3,282 of JAGDVF010000032.1, read as the reverse complement.
TATAGAGATACCAATTGAACTACTAAACTATATATTTAAGCCTACTATATAATTAAAGCCCTTAACCTATATTATAAGGAACTTAAGCTTAATATTAAAGATAATATAAGAACTTTACTTATATACTTATAATATTATAAGATTATATAGATATTATATTAATACTATTAGTATTAAATATATCTAGAAGATAAGAAAGATAATAACTATTTTCTAGTAATTATACCTAGAATGCCTAATAATAGACCTTATATAATTAAAGAAGTAATAGGCTATTTACTATACTTATAATATAAAAACTTAAGAGTAGTAGAACTATAATTCTACCTAGCTTACTATTAATAATAGGAAAAGGCATAAAGGACTAAAGAAGGCATTTAAGAGAACTTATAAGTCCTTAAAGAAGCTAATAAAGAATTTAAAGAACTTATAAAAGAATAAATAATTAAATATATAAACCTTAAAGAAGGTTTTAAATAAATTAGGATTAATAATTTAGGAAATAATAACTGCCTTCTATAATAGAGCTATAGAAGAGTAAAGCATAAGGATAAGTAGGGCTTAGACTATAAAGTGCTCTAGGAGTAATATAAGACTATAAGCCTAACTGCCTAGTACTATAGGTTTAAGTTAAGAGGAGATAGCTAAACGCTTAAATAGATTATAAAGCTAAATATAATTTTATTAATCTAAAAATAGTTATAGAGTTAAGAATCTAATAGCAGAAGAAAATAAAACCCTATTTAATAGTTAATATAGAAGGATAGCTCTTTAATTATAATAATAGAATTATAGACTAAGAGGTTAATTACCTTAAGGTAAAAGTTCTAAAAAGAAATTAAAGAGTTAGCTTTAATATTATTCCTTTAGGAGGAATAGCAGATATACTACTAAGAATACCCTAGCTTAGAAAAATAAACCTAAATATCAATTAGATAAATAGCTAAGTTCTTACCCTAAGGAACTTAAATAATAATAGAATAATAACTATAATAAATAATAAGAGATCTTAAACTATAACTAAATAAGGTATAAAGAAGTATAAAGTAGAGTCTTTAATACCTTTAAGAAGGAGAGCATAAAAGTATATAACAGGCAAATAGAAATAATAAATCCTTAGGATCTTAATGAAATAAGATCTATAAAAAGAAAATAATACTATTAAAAAGGAAGATTAATTATATAAGATACTAAAAGAATACTAAATCTATAATAAACTATTCTAAGAGGAATTAGATATAGGGATACCTAAGTATAGCTGCTAAGACTATAAAATTATCCTTACTAATAATAATATACCCTTATAAAAGATTTACCTACTTAATAAATAGGAATCTAAAGAACTAAAGGAATATATATAGGAAGGATTATAGAAAGGACATATTAAACCATTAGTATCCCCTATAGAAGCACTAATAATATTTATTCCTAAGAAAAATAGAAAACTATAACCTATTATTGATTTTAAAGACTTAAATATATATACTATAAAGGATTAGATATTACTTCTGCTGATAATAGAACTAAAAGACTAACTGTAAGGAAAATAGATTTTTATTGCTTTAGACCTTAAGGGTGCCTATAACCTTATATAGATTAAAGAAGGAGATAAATAGAAGACTGCATTTTAAATTAAATTTAGACTCTTTAAGTATTTAGTAATGCCCTTTAGACTTACTAATATACCTATTACCTTCTAAAAAATAATTAATTATATACTTTAATAATACCTAGATATTTTTATAATATACTATTTAAATAATATCCTAATTTTCTTAGATAATAAAAAAGAATATAAAGAATATATTTATAAGGTTTTAAAAGCACTTTAAGATATTAAACTATTAATTAAACTAAAGAAATATTACTTCTATATTACTAAAGTAGACTTTTTAAGATATATAATTATATTAGGAAAGATTTAAATAGATTAAAAGAAAATCTTAATAATAAAAGATTAGCTATTATTTACCTCTATTAAAGGAGTATAAAGCTTTCTAGGCTTTACTAATTATTATTAAAGATTTATTAAGAACTTTAGTAGAATTATAAAACTACTAATAGAACTTATTAAAAAAGATCAGAAGTTTATATAGCTTAAAGATACTTAAAAAGCATTTAAGAAATTATAAGATATAATCCTAAAAGAACTAATACTAATTATATTTAACCCTAATAAAGAAATTAAACTTAAAACTAATACCTTAGACTATATATTAAGAGGATAGATCAGATAATATAATAGTAATAGAAAGCTATACCTTATTGCCTTCTATTTATATAAATTATATAAAGTAGAATTAAACTACCTTATATATAATAAGGAGTTCTTAATAATCTTTAACTGCTTTAAGGAGTTTAAATACTATCTTATAGGAAGTAAATACCAAATTAAGGTATATATAGATTATAAGAATATTATTTACTTTACTATAATATAAGAACTTAATAGATAATAAACTAGGTATATAGAGTATTTATATAAATTTGACTTTATTATTATCTATAGAAAAGGATTAGATAATAGAAGAGCTAATACTATTAGCTAATAATTAGACTTTAATATAGGCACTATTAAAGTATAAAAATAACTCCTTAAAAGAATATTAAATAGAGAGTATAAATTTACCTAATAAGTATAAATGCTAAGGCTTATTATAAAGTAGAAAGGAATTATAATAGACTAAAGTAAGAAATAGAAAAAATAAATCTAGGAAGATATAACTAAAGATAATATATAAAAACCTTAAAATAATAAAGCTACTTTACACTTATATAACAGTAAAATATAGGTACCTAAGGCATTATAATACAATTTAATATAAGAAATATATATATACCCCCTATATAGCTACTAAGGAGTTATAAAAACACTTAAAAAGATATAAGAATACTTTAATTAGGAAAAGAGTTAAGAAATAGTAAAATAAGTCATTTAATAATATAACTTATACGCTAAAACTAAGGCATAATAATATAAGCCTTATAGAGAACTATAACTATTATCAGTAGTATAACGACTATAAGACTTAATTACAATAGACTTTATAATTAAGCTACTGCTCTTAAAAGAACCTTTAATTAGAATCTTTTATAAGAGCGTATTAATTATAATAGACTACCTAATTAAGTTTTACTACTATATCTCTTACTAGGAAATAATAGAGGCAGAATAGATAATATATATCTTCTATAATTAAGTCTTTAGAGACTATAGACTACTATTAGAAATCCTATTAAATAGAGGAATAATATTTACTAGTAAGTTCTAGCAGATACTCT
>JAGDVF010000031.1:0-15600 GCA_017656985.1 Fusarium boothii | reverse complement strand
TTTTTATATAATTATAAAATATAAAATATTCTAATAGTTAATATAGACTTTAATTTAATAAAGGCTTCTTATAAAATAATATTTAAATTCTTTAAAGTAATTAATAATAAATAGAAATTCTTTATTATAAATAAAGTAATTAATTTCTACTTTATATAGCTTATATAAATAAAAGGCTATTAAATATAGCTTTTTATTATTATTTTATTAATTAATTTATTTTCTTATAGTAAAATCTAATAAGTCTATTTTTAATTTAATTTCTTTTATAGAGTTAAATATAATTAAAACTAATTCTTTAAGGATTATATTATATAATTATTTAAATATATTTTATATATTTTTAATTTAAATAAATTTATAATCTTTTTTTATAAACTCTATAAGTAAATTTATAATCTTATTAAAATCCTTAATAAATTATTAATAGTAATTAATAAACCTTAAATAGCTTTATATATATTTAATAGTAATAAATACTAATAAATCTTTAATTATAATAATTTTCTTTTAATTTATTTAAATCTTTATTAATAATATAATATATCTTAAGAAATTAACTTTAGTAATATAAAAGTAATTTTTCTTTAGTTTTATAAATAGATTAATATCTTATAGTACTTTTAAAACCTTATAAATATATTTTTTATATTCTTTTTTTATTATTTAAGAAAACTAAAATATTATTTAAATAATATATTATAAAGATATTAAGGTATTATTATAGAATATTATTAAATATTTCTTTAAAGGTTATTTAGGTATTAATAAGTCTAAAAGGTATAATTAGGTATTTAAATAGTTTAAATTTTACTCTAAAGGCAGTTTTCTATTTATTATTTTCTTTAATATAAATTAAATTATAAGCTCTTTTAAGATTAAAAGTAATAAAGATTTATTTTCTTTATAATTAATTTATAAGTTTTATAATAAATAAAAATAATATTTAATCTTTAATAATAAAAATATTTAGCCTTTTATAATTTATAATAAGTTATAATTTTTTACTTTTTTTTAAATATAAATATTATAGAAAATCTTATAATAAATTTTAATATTTATATATTATCTTTATATAATTCTTTATTTAAATAGTCTTTAAGTATTATAAGTTATATCTTATTAAAGTTATAAATTTTTTAAAAATATAAATTATTTAAAATAAAATAAATCTTATAGTCTTAATAGCTATATTATAATACTTTTATTTTAAGTTCCTCTTTAAATAGTTTCTTATAGATATAATATTTATAAGGTATATTTTTAAGTCTATTTTATTCTTTTTAGCTATTTTAATTATTTATTTAATATTTATAATTAGTTTTTAAATATTATAATAATTCTTTTAATTTACTTTATTTTATTTTATATTTCTTTTAAAGGTAATTAAAAGCTTAATATATATTATATTTTACTATAAGAATTAATTAAAACTTAAGATTTTATTTTTTTATTTAATTTTAAATTAATTAATTTATTATTAATATAATCTTCTATATAATTAATTTAGCTAATTTTTTATTTAATATCTTATATATTATAATAATATAATTATAAGTATTTTAATATTAAATTATAATTTAATATAAAAATAATATTAATATTAATATTCTATTTTTAAGTTTTAATAAATATCTTAAGGTAATTAATCTCTTAAGTAATAAGTCTTTTATTATATAAAAATAATTATCTTTTTAAGTTTCTTATTAAATAAAAATAAATCTTAATTTTTTATAATAGCTTTAAGTAATTAACTATTTTAAAATTAACTATATTAATATTAATTTTATAATCTATTAATACTATAAATTATATTCTTTTAATTTATATTTTTAATTTTAAGTAATTTTATTAATTATTTTTAATTACTTATAAAACTCTTAAAGGTATTATTATATCCTTTTTATTTTTATTATTATATTATAGCTCTATTAATATAATAAGCTATTATTTTTTCTTTAGCTAAAATAATATAAGTTATATTTTTTATTATAATATAGATTATTATTTAGATATTTATATTTTAATTTTAATTTTTCTTAATAGTCTCTATTAAGTTATTAGTCTTATAATTCCTTTTATTTCTTAAGTTATAGCTTATAAGTTTTAAGAATAAAGCTATAATCCTTATTATTCTTTATATTTTATTTCTATTTTTAGATTAATTATTTATTATTTAGTTTTTATATTATATAAATATTTTATCTCTATTAATTTACTTATCTTTCCTTTTTAATATAATTTTATACCTTATTTTAGGTAATCTAATTAGACTTTAGGTATACTATTTAATAGTCCTTATATTTCTAATAGATATAATATCTTACTATATTAATAGGAGTATATACCTTTTAATATATATATTCTTTAATTATAATTAGTTATTTTATAATAGCTTAGTTATTTTCTATTTTCTAATAAGTTATAATATAGATATAGATATTATTATTTTATTTTATTTTTATTTTTTCTTTTATTAGTTTTTAATATATTTATTTTATATTATCTTAATATTAAGATTTTAATTTATTATATTAAGAGGTTATATTATTAAATTAAGGTTCTAATTTAGTTTTTATATATAATTTTTAAGCTAAATAATAAAAAAATTCTTTTTTAATAAGTCTTTTAATATAAATACTATTAGGATTATTATAATAAAGTCTAAACTATCTTAATTATATTAAGATATTATCTATTTATTTTATTTCTTTAGATATAAATTAATTATTTAAATAAAAAGTAATTTATTTTTCCTTTTTAAGTAATAATAATAATAATACTATTATAATTAGCTATTATTATTTTTAAAGTTAACTTTTATTTTATTTTATTTTATTTTATTTTTATAGCTTTTTATTTCTATTTAAGCTATTTATTTATTTTAGCTTTATTTTCTAGCTTATTATTATAGGCTTTCTTAATATCTATTTTATATGCTTTTCTCTCTCTTTAAGCTGGTTATTATTATTATTATAAGAGTTATAAATAATATATATATTCTTTATATTTTTTATATTCTTTATTATATTTATATTATAAGTATATTATAATATCTATATTATAATCTAATTAAATTATAATAATTCTTTTAATTAAATATATAGCTATTTAAGGTTTATTTTCTTTTAGGTTAATACTTTATTATAATAGTTAGGTTTCTAAATAGGTAAATTAGTCTATATTGGTTTATATTTATAGAGTTATAAGGTATATATACTTAAGGTAGCTTATAGTTATAGTGGTAGCTTATATTATAAGTTGAGGCTTATATTATAAGTCTATTTATAAGCTGTAAGTTATAGATCCTAGCGGCTTATAGTCTGACTAAGCTAGTAGGGTTAGCTAATGCTATAATTAGAGGAAAATAAATAGGGACTATATAGTTATCTATTAGGTTATAATATTTATATATCCTTTCTTTTTAATATTAATTGATACTTCTAATTAGTTTTTATTAGTTTATAATATTCTCTTTCTTTTTAGTTCTTTTTATTATAATTTTAATATATTAATAGTAATCTATTAACTTAAATAGCTATAATATTTATTAAGCTTACTTAGGTCTTATAAGAAGTATTAATTTAATATATTATTCTTTAGTTTATTTAATTCTTATTATTATTTTATTAATTTTAATTAAATTAATAATAGCTTTTTCTTCTATTTATATATTCTTCTTTATATTATTTATATTATTAAGTATTAATATTAATAATAATACTAATAAGGTTATTTAAGTTAAAGGTTGAAATATAATATTAATTAATATACTTTTAATTTCTTCTTTAAATTTAAAATAGACTTAATTTATATATATTACTTCATTTTAATTAAATTTTACTATTTAATAATAATATTTAAATAAATAATTAGTAATAGTACCTATTTATTATAAAGCTTTAATTTTAATTTTTACTTTTTACTTTCTATTAATTAATTTAAATATATTAATAAGTTCTTATTTAATTAAATATAGAATTAAATAAAGTAATATATCTAATAGCTATAAATTATAATAAGGAATCCTTAAAGTTATTTTATATTCTTATTATATTAATTAAGCTATTTAGGCTTAAGGATTTCTTTTAAGTCTTTTTTAATAATTTTAAGTATTATAATATATTTAATATACTCTTTATAAAGCTATTAGCTTTATTTAGTTTATTTTTTAAGTCTCTAAGTAATTTCTATTAAGTTAATTATATTTAGTTTTAAGTTTTTAGTTTTCTTTTTAATTATTATAATATTAAAATTAGCTATATTAAGGATTTTATTATATTATTTACTAAAGATTTAAATTATATATTTAAGTTTTTTAACTTTATTTCTATAAGAGTTAAAAATAATAAATATAATTTTATTTTTATTATTATTATTAATACTTATATCTCTAAGGTCTTCCTTAAGAGTTAATTAAATGCTAATAAGGGTTATCTTATAATAAAAATTACTTTAAGTAGTAATAAGATAATTAAAAGTATTAAATACTATTATATAAGATATTATTTAATATAAATATAATATAATTTAAATAAAAGCTATTAATATATAATAAGTATAGTTTCTAATAGATAAATTAATTTATATTAAGTTTATATAAATAGATATATAAGATATTATTAAATAATAATAAAAAGTTATATCTCTTAATAGTAAATAAAATAGATTAAATATATTTAAGTAAAAAAGTCTTTTTAATAGCTAATAAGCTAATTAAATTATTTAATTTTAATTGAAAGTAAATATACTTAAGTACTTATTAAAGGTAATTAGGATTATTAAGTAATTCTAAGGGTTACTAGTAATTCTTAAGAGTTACTAATAATTATTCCTTTTTAATAATAATCTAATTTAAATATCTACTAGCTAGATCCTATAGTATATAATAACTCTATCTAATTAGTAAAAAAGATAGAGTATATATAATATAGTAAGTAGGGTTATAATAGTTAGGTTTAAGGTTAAGGGATTTATTTTATATTCGCTTATCTATTATGCTTACTTATTAAATATAGAAACTTTAAATAAGCTAGAAGTAATTAGAAACGCTAAGTCTTATAGTACTATAGGTATTATTTAAAGATTTAAATTAAGTTTCTTATCTATTTATTTATAATTGAAATACTATAATTAATTAATAATTAAATCTTAAGTTAAATAAAAATACTTATTAAAACTTAATTATAAATATTAGTTTTTATTTAATAATATCTCTTAAGGTAAGCTATATATACTAATAGTATATCTATAGAAGATATATATAAATTCTTTTATATTTATTATTTCTCTATAAAGTAAAGAATTAAAAAAATTTATAAGATAATTTATAATAACTATAATATTATTATAGAAGATTCTAATTAAAGGTTTTTTAAATAAATATAACTTAATAATGAAGTCTATTATAATTAAATCTTAAGGTCTTTAAGTAATTAGAAGTACTTATATATTTCTATAGGGCTTATATCTTTATAATTAAATTTATATATAAATATTATATTATTTAATTAAAAATTCAATTAGCTTTTTATATTAAGCTAATTATAATAGTTTTATAGTTATTTAAGGATCTTTATAATAATTTAATATTTATATAGGGGATATTTATATATCTTCTATATTATCTATTCTTATTATCTAATTTTCTTATAATCTTTTAGCTTTAAGTTTCTTAATATTATTTATAGAATTATTTTTATTAATTAAGTAAATTAATATTCTCTATTTATATTAAATTTAAAGAATTAGTCTTTAGTTTCTATAGTATTAATATTATAGTTTAATTTTTTACTAATAGTATTTTATAGTTATTATTTAATCCTTTATAATAAATAATAATAAAATTAAATCTATATAAGTATTCTATATAGTAGAGTTATTAGCAGTTTAGTTTTTAAATAGTAATAAAATATAAAGTATTTTAATAGTTAATATAGACCTTAATTTAATAAATGCTTCTTATAAGGTAATATTAAAATTCCTTAAAGTAATTAATAATAGCTAAAAATTCTTTATTCTATATAATATAATTAAGTTTAGCTTTTTATTATTATCTTCTTATTTAATCTATTATCCTAAAGTAAAGTCTAATAAGATAGTTTCTAGCTTAATTTCTTTTATAAGATTAAAAGATAATTAAAATTAATTCTTTAAGAATTATATAATATAACCATTTAAATGCATTTTATATATTTTTAATTTAAATAAACTTATAGTCTTTTCTTATAAGTTCTATAAGTAGATTTATAATTTTACTAAAGTCTTTAATAAAATACTAATAATAATTAATAAAACCTAAAAAGCTTTATATTTCTTTAATAGTAATAAGTAGCAGATAGTCTTTTATTATAAATATCTTATAATGCATTTAAAACCTTATAAATATATTCTTTATATTCTTTTTTATTATTTAAAAAGATTAAGATATTATTTATATAATAAACTATAAAGATATTAAAATATTAATATAGTATATTATTAATTATTTTATAGAAAGTTATTAAGGTTTTAATAAATCTAAAAGGTATAATTAGATATTTAAATAACTTAAATTTTATTCTAAAGGTAATTTTTAATTTATTATTTTCTTTAATATAAACTAAATTATAAGCTCTTTTAAAATTAAAGGTAATAAAAACTTACTTTCTTTATAGGCAGTCTTTAAGTTTTATAATAAATAGAAATAATATTTAGTCCTTTATAATAAAACATATAACTTTTTATAATTTATAATAAGTTATAATTTTCTATTTTTCTTTAATATAAATATTATAAGAAATCCTATAATAGATATTAATTTTTATATATTACCTTTTTATAATTCTTCTCTTAAGTAAGTATTCTTTAAGGGTTATAAGCTCTATTTTATTAAGATTATAAATCTTCTAAAAGGGTAGATTATATAATATAAAGTAAATTCTATACTCTTAATATAAATACTTTAGTATTAAGTTCTTTCTTAAATAATTTCTTATAAATATAATACTTTTATAATATACTTTTAAATCTATTTTTTACTATTACTTATTATTAAATTACTTATTTAATATTTATAATTAATTACTAAATAGAATAATAATTTATTTTATTTTATTTATTTTTATTTATATTATATTCTATTTAAAGATAAATAAATATTCTATTTATATTATATTTTATAATAATAGTTAATTAAAATTTAAAATTATATTTCTTTTTTTATTTTTAAATTAAATAATTTATTATAAAAATAATCTTCTATATAATTAATTTAATTAATTTTTTAATTAATATCTTATAGATTATAATAATATAACTATAAGTATCTTAATATTAAATTATAAATTAATATTAAAATAATATTAATATTAATATTTTATTTTTAAATTTTAATAAATATCTTAAGGTAATTAATCTTTTAAGTAATAAGTCCTTTATTATAAAAAAATAATTATCTTTTTAAGTTTCTTATTAAATAAAAGTAAATCTTAATTTCTTATAATAACTTTAAATAGCTAATTATTTTAAGGTTAATAATATTAATATTAGCTATATAGTCTATTAATATTATAAACTATATACCTTTAATTTATACTTTTAATTTTTAGTAATTTTATTAATTATTTTTAATTACTTATAGAGCTCTTAAAGATATTATTTTATTCTTTTTACTTTTATTATTATATTATAGCTTTATTAATATAGCTAATTATAATTTCTTTTATATTAGCTAAAGTAATAAAGGTTATATTCTTTATTTAACTATAGTTTATTAAGTAAGTATTCTTATTTATTATTTAGCTTTTCTATTATATAGGTATCTTATTTTTATTTATTAATTTATTTTCTTTTCTTAATATAATCTAATGCCTTATTTTAAGTACTTTAGTTAGATCTTAATTATATTACTTAATAGTTCTTATACTTCTAATAAATATAATTCCTTATTATATTAATAAGAATATAAGCCTTTTAATACTTTATCTTTTAATTATAATTTAAAAATAATTTAATTGCTTTTAGCTTCTTTTTATATTAAGGCTTAAATATAAATATTATTTTTTATTTTTATTTTTTCTTCTTTTTATATTAATTCTTAATATATTTATTTTATATTATTTTAATATTATAATCTTTCCTTATATATTATAAAATAATACTATTAAATTAGAGTTCTAATTTAGCCTTTATATATAGTTCTTATACTAGCTAATAGAAACTTCTTTTTTAAATTAATTATTTAGTGCTAATATAATAAAGGTCTTAATAATAAAGTCTTATTTAATTTAATTATATTAGAATATTATCTATCTATATAGTTCCCTTCAGTATAGGTTTATCCTATTAAGAGGTAACTCTTTTTTCCTTATAGGTAATTATAATAGTATAGTTATTACTACTAAATATTACTTTTCTAATATTAGATTCTATTAGGCTTTTCTCTATTTAGCTATAATTTTTCTTTTTTCTATTTTTATTATTTATTTATTTTAGCTTTATTTTTAAGCTTACTATTATAAACCTTTTTAATTACTACTTTATATATATATATATTTCTTTTTTAGTATTTTATTATTATTATTAGAGTTTTATATAATATATATATTCTTTTTATCTTTATAATTCTTTATTATATTCTAATTATAAGTTTATTAAGATATTTATATTATAATTTAATTTAACTATAATAATCCTTTTAATTAAATATATAGCTATTTAGGGTTTATTTTCTTATAAGTTAATATATTATATATCCTTACTTTTTATTATAACTTAATAGATAATTATATTAGCCCTATTCTTTTCCTCTAATTATAATATTAATTACCTATATTAGCTTAATTATATTATAAGCTGCTAAGATCTATAACTTATAACTTATAAGTAAACTTATAATATAAGCCTTAATTTATAATATAAATTAAGAACTTATATAATAAGCTATTATAATAAACTATAAGCTACTTTAAGTATATATATATTTACTCCTAAAGTATTAAATAGAAGTTAATTTATTAGCTATTAATAAAACCTTTTTACTTAAATATACTTTACTTATTATATTTACTATTAAGAAATATAATATTTTATTTTTACTTAATATATAATACTTTATAACTCTATAAATATAAACTAATATAGACTAATTTACCTATTTAGAAACCTAACTATTATACTTTTATAAGAGTATTATAGAGAGATTAAGTTATAACTAATTAGTAAGTAGTCGCTAGGAGATCTTTAGGTAATTTACCTTAAGAGAAATTAGACTGAGGGATCTAGGGTTAGATTCCTTAAGTTAAAGTCTTATAATAGAGTTTAATATATAATCAGATCGATCTATTATCTAACTACCCTAACTTAACCCTATCTACTTATAACTTCTAGGTATTAGTTAATATTTTTAATTAGTTTTTATAGGGGTATAATATTTTTATTTTTAATAAGCCTTTTTATTATAATTCTAATAAATTAAAAGTACTCTATTTAATTAAATTACTATCACATTTATAGACTTAATATAAATTTTATAAAAAGTATTTAACTATTATACCTTTTTTAATTAATATTATATTAAAATCTTATTAATATATTATTTTAATTATCTTAATTCTTTTTATAAAATAAATAATTATTAATCTTAATTATTTAATTAATATATTTAATAAGTATTTTAAATTATTTCTTTTTATATAATTTTACTTATATTAATTCCTTAAATATATTAAAAAAGTTTAATATAAAGGCTTTTTATTTATAATTTAACTTAATAGAGAGCTAAAGGAGCTTTACTTTTAATTTAAATATAGATTAATCTTATTTTAGTATTTTAATTTTCCTTTTAATTTAAATTATCTTATTAATAATATTAAAAATTACTTTAAGTACTTTTTTAAACTCTCTATAGTTTATATAATAGCTATAGTTATATAATTCTAATTCTTTTAAGTCTCTTTTAATAGTTTAATCTCTTAAGATAAATAAAAACTAATAGGCTATAATTCCCTTAACTCTTCTTAAGGTATAATTGGTTTAATTAAATTTATCTTAAAATTAAATAAAATAGTAGGATAGAAAGGCCTTATATTAAATAAAGAATACTATAAGTCTTATAAGGGTTTTATTAAATATTCTAAGTAGATTTTAATTAAGGATTTTTCTTATATTATTTCTATTTATTATAATATTTATTAATATATATATCTCCTAAAGTCTATTATAATTATTCTAATTCTATTAATTCTATAGGCTTAAAGCCTCTTTTAAAATGTATTAGAGTATTATAACCCTACTTACTATATTATATATATCCTATATTTTCTACTAATTAGATAGAGCTACTATATACTATAAGATCTAGCTAATAATAGTCTAATTTATATTACTGCTAAAAAGGATTAATTATTAATAAATCCTTTAGATTACTAATAACTCTTAAAATTACTTAATAATCCTAATTATCTCTAGTAATTACTTAAAATATATATACTTTTAGTTAATATTAATTAATATAATTAGCTTATTAGCTATTAATAAGACTTTTTTATTTAAATATATTTAATTTACTTTATTTATTATTAAGAGATATAATACTTTATTATTATTTAATAATACCTTTTATATTTATTAATATAAACCTAATATAAATTAATTTATTTTTTAGAAATTATAATTATTATATATTAATAGCTCTTATTTAGATTTTATTATATTTATATTAAGTAATATTCTATATAATAGCCTTTAATACTTCTAATTATCTTATTACTGCCTAAAGTAACTTTTACCTTAAGGTAATACCTTTTAGTACTTAATTAACCCTTAAAGAGGAACTTAAAAATATAAATACTAATAATAAAGAAAGAGAACTTACCCTATTTAATCTAAAGTCTTATAAAGATAAAATTAAGAAACTTAAATATAAAATCTAAACCCTTAATTAGCAGTATAATAACCTCCTTAATGCTATTAAATATAACTCTAAAGTAGCTAAAAGAAAAATTAAGACCTTAAAAGTAAATATAATTAACCTAATAGAAATCACTTAAAGACTTAAAGAATAAGCTAAATATAGTTAATAGTTCTATAAGGAGTATATTAAATATATTGCAGTACTTATAGCTACTAGGAGGGACCCTAGAGAAATCCTTAGACCTAGGGAATTAGACCCTTATAATAGAAATATAGAATAACTCTAAGGGTTCCTTATTGCAGTTTATAGCTACTAGATATATTACCCTATCTAGTTCTATACTAATAATATAAGAACTTAATATACTATAAGCCTTCTTAAGGGGAAAACTTAAAGACTTATAGAACCTATTATTTATAATTATATTAATAACCTTTTAGAAAAATATAAGGAAATAATTAATATATTAAATATATAATAATTATAAGAACTTTAAATAAGAACTTATTAATATATTTAAATTAATTAATAAAAAAAGAGAAATAAAAACTAAAATTAAAGCCTTATAATAAATAGATATTATTACTATTTACCTATTAAAATATTATTACTTAATAATTAAACTTAATTAAAATAAAATAGCCTATATAAATTAAGTCTACTTTAGACTTAAAGAAAAAGTTAAAAATATACTAATTAATAGTAAATTTAAGTAAATAAACTTAAATAGCCTTATTAGTATTATTATTAATATTAATACCTAATAATATAAAAGATATAAAGAAAGATAGGCTAATAAAAGAAGCAGCTATTATTAATTTAATTAATATTAAAATTAAATAAATAATAAAAATAATATTAATTAAAGAAGGATATATTAAATTAATACTGCTTATAGAATTTAAATAGATCTAATAAGTATTATAGCTATTTAAATAAATAAGTTACTATTAATATATTAGAATTATAAAAAGAAAAGCTACTATAAAAGAGAATATTATAACCCTATAAAAACTAATTAGAAGTATTAATTAATAC
Organism: Fusarium boothii; assembly: GCA_017656985.1. Classification (NCBI taxonomy): domain Eukaryota; kingdom Fungi; phylum Ascomycota; class Sordariomycetes; order Hypocreales; family Nectriaceae; genus Fusarium; species Fusarium boothii. The sequence goes on along the minus strand of JAGDVF010000031.1, from coordinate 3,668 downwards.
TAAAAAGAAGGAATATATAAAATATTAACTTAAAAGGAAATAAGCTTTAAATAGCTATATAATTAATTAAGAGAATTATTATAATATAATTAAATTATAATATAAATATTATAATAAACTTATAATTTAAATATAATAAGGAATGTAAGAAATATAAAGAATATATATATTATTTAGAACTCTTATAATAATAATAAGTAACTTAAAAAGAAAAAAAAGTATATAAAATAGCTATTAAGAAAGCCTATAATAATAAGTTTAATAATAAGTTAGAAAATAAGGCTAAAGTAAATAAATAGCTTAAATAGAAATAAAGAGCTATAGCAGTAAAATAAAAAAAATAATAATAAAAGCTAATATTAGAAATAATAATAGCTAGCTATAATAATATTATTATTATTATTACTTATAAAGGAAAAAGAATTACTTTTTACTTAAGTAAGTAATTTATACCTAAAGAAATAAAATTAATTAATAATATCTTAAAATAATTAAGATAATTTAGACTTTATTATAATAATCCTAATTATATTAGCGCTAAAAGACTTATTAAAGAAGAAAGTTTCTATTAATTAGTTAGAAAATTATATATTAAAATTAAATTAAAACCCTAATTTAATAAAATAATCCTTTAATATAATAAATTAAAAACTTAATATTAAAATAATATAATATAAATATATTAAGAATTAATATAAAAAGAAATAGAAATTAAATAAAATAATAATATTTATATCTATATTATAACTTATTAAGAAATAGAAAGTAATTAAATTATTATAAAATAACTAATTATAATAAGAGAACTCTAAAAATACCTTATAAGCCTAGATTATATATAAATCTCTTAAATATCTTATATTATATATTATTATAAACTCTATAAATAAAATTAAATTAATTATAATTAATTTTCTATTATAATTAAAGAATATATATACTAAAAGGCCTATATACTTATTAATATAGTAAGGTATTATATCTATTAAGAATATAAAGACTATTAAATAATATAATTAAAGTTTAATTAAATTACTTAAAATAAGGCATTAGATTATATTAAAAAGGGAAAATAAGTAGACTAATAGAGATAAAATACTTATATAATATAAAAATTAGATAATAAATAACTAATTTAAGAATAAAAATAAGATATAAAAAATAATAAAGACTATAGCTTTACCTTAAAAACCTATAAGCTATAATTAAGAGAATAAAAGGAACTATAAGACTAATAACTTACTTAAGACTATTAATAGTAAAATACTTATAATTATATTATTATAACCAATAAGATATTAATTAAAGAATTAATTAAATTAATTAAATAGAAGATTACTTTAATAATAAATTAATTAATTTAAAATTCAATAAAAAATAAAATCTTATATTTTAATTAACTCTTATAGTAAAATATAATATAAATTAAGCTTTTATTTACCTCTAGAAGGAATATAATATATATAAGAAATAAATAAAATAAGAAAGATAAAAAGAACTATTATAATATTTAAGAATTAATTATAAATACTAAATAAATAATTAAAATAATTAAAAGAACTAAAAGAATTAAATAGACTTAAAAATATACCTTAAGAGTATTATATCTATAAGAAACTATTTAAAGAAGAACTTAAAATAAAAATATTATAATATAGCTATTAAGACTATAAGATTTACCATATTTTAAATAATTTATCTTTTTAAAAGATTTATAATCTTAATAAAATATAATTTATAATATTTAAAAATTACTTAAAAGAAAAATTATAAAAAGGTAATATATAAATATTAAAATCTACTATAAGATTTTTTATAATATTTATACTTATAAAAAATAAAAAACTATAACTTATTATAAACTATTATAGGCTAAATACCTTTACTATTAAGAATTAAATATCTTTTCTATTTATTATAGAACTTAAGGACTAATTATAAGGAAAATAAATCTTTATTACCTTTAATCTTAAAAGAGCTTATAACTTAATTTATATTAAAGAAAGTAATAAATAGAAGATTACCTTTAAAATAAAATTTAAACTATTTAAATACCTAATTATACCTTTTAGACTTATTAATACCTTAATAACCTTCTAAAAGATAATTAATAATATTTTATAATAATACCTTAATATCTTTATAATATATTACTTAAATAATATTTTAATTTTCTTAAATAATAAAAAAATATATAAAGAATATATCTATAAAATATTAAAAATACTATAAGATATTAATTTATTAATAAAACTAAAGAAAAATTATTTCTATATTATTAAAATTAACTTCTTAAGATATATTATCTTATTAAAAAGAATTAAAATAAATTAAAAGAAAATAATTATAATTAAAAATTAATTAATACTTATTACTATTAAGAATATATAAAGCTTTTTAAGGTTTATTAATTACTATTAATAATTTATTAAAGATTTTAATAAAATTATAAATCTACTTATAGAGCTTATAAAAAGGATTATAAATTTATTTATAATAAAAATATATAAAATATATTTAAATAATTATATAATATAATCCTTAAAGAATTAGTTCTAATTATATTTAACTTTATAAAAGAAATTAAATTAAAAATAGATTTATTAGATTTTACTTTAAGAGAATAAATTAATTAAAAAGATAATAATAAAAAGCTATATTTAATAGCCTTCTATTTTTATAAGCTATATAAAGTAGAACTTAATTACCTTATTTATAATAAAGAATTCTTAGCTATTATTAATTACTTTAATGAATTTAGATATTATTTTATAGAAAGCCTTTATTAAATTAAAGTCTATATTAACTATTAGAATATTTTATATTTTATAATTATATAAAAACTAAATTAATAATAATTTTATTATATAAAATATCTATATAAATTTAATTTTATAATTATATATTATAAAAAGCTAAATAATAAATATATAAATACTATTAATAAAAGATTAAATTATAATATTAATACTATAAAAGCTAAGAAATAAGTCTTTAAGCTTAATATAAAAGGGGAATATTAATTTATCTAATTAATAAGAATAATTATTAAAATAATATAAAAAACCTTAAACTTAGAAAGTTATATAAAAAAAGAATAATAAAAATAATTAATTTAAGAAATATATAAATATCCTCTATATTAATATTAAGTTATTATAAAGACCTTTAAATAACTATAGAGCTATTATAATTAGCTAAAAATAAAAAAATTAATAAAAACTATTATTAAATAATATAATATTTATATAAGGACTAAATTATAGAGATATAAGCCTTCTAGAAACCTATAAATACTCTTAATTACTTAAAGACCTTAGGATTTAGTTATAATAGATTTTATTATTAAATTACCCTTATTAAAAGAACTTTTAATTAGAATCTTTTATAATAATATTATAATTATTATAAATTATCTTATAAAATTTTCTTATTATCTATTTTATAGAGAAATAATAAATATAAAAGAACTTATATATACCTTCTATAGGTATATTATTAATATATATAGCTTACCTTAAGAGATCCTATTAAATAGAAGACTAATATTTACTATTAAGTTTTAATAAGCACTTATATCCTATTTAAGACTTAATTACTAACTTATTATAATATTCTAACTATAAGTAGATAAATAGACTAAATAGATAAATTAAGTCTTAAAGTAA